>BMAO01030008.1:0-21284 GCA_019973975.1 Trichonephila clavata | reverse complement strand
GTTGAGTCATGATAGCTACTCCTAATGTAAAGTCGGGTTCGAGTCACAATATCTTGAGCACGGGACCCTAGGAGTTCAATGGTCGGGCTTTGGGGAGTAGGCGTTACAACTTGTACGAAAATCATAAAGTCAAAAGAAAAGCCACGGAACAACAAAAAATGCTTTCAAAATCAAAACGCATCCTGATGCTCATAAATACATCCAGTGTCGTGGATTGATGTATTGTAAATAAACTAATCAAAGTTTAAAGCCCTCACGTTGGAGTGAATAAGGAGAGTGGGTGTAAGCTGAAATGTGGATCTCTTAATCTAACCTTGGTTCAAATTCATGTGGTGTATCGGTTGTTATTCACAGATTTCTGAGTCGAACAGAGAAGTAAGCAAATGAAAGCATTCACTACAACTAATGAATTAATTAATTTGTGAAAGTAATATATTATCTTTGTTGACTAATATCCCATTTTACGATGTGATAATTTGTAAAAAAAATGTAGAGGCATTTTTTTAGAAATAAAGCTTAATGTAGAGATGATTATTAAATCTTTAAAAAACCGTCAAATCCATTTTAATTCTTGAAAAGTCAATTATTTAAATACCAATTATATAGAAATGCTTATGATGTATCAGTTAATGGATAAAATACAAACAAAATTTAGGATCTATTTAAAAGCATTATAATATTTTCTTTTCAAGGGTGTACATATGATCAAAAATATTATAATTTTAAAATATCACAATTGCATTTTTTAGTAACTATTACGATTATTTTACAGGCATCTATTTTTTCGTTTATCAAAATAAGTCACTTACATACCCCCGAAAATAAAAGAATTAATTGCCACTTTGAATTTTGTTTTCGAGAAATTACTCAATGAACAACAAATATAAAGCCAAAAGTATCCTTGAAAGAAAGATATGAGTTCAATTAAAGCAAGGAAGAAGTTGGCCCAAAAGACTTTTAGAGGGACAGCGAGTCGCAATTGTGCGAGAAAATTGAAACGAATCGGTGAGTACGTTTTCTATAATTAGATTTGTTTGTTGTCTCCACAACCGTTTTCACTGAAACTGATAAATGTGCAGTAATTAAATACATGCGAGCTAATTCTCTTTGTCTTCTACATAGCCCCCAACGAAAGAAAAAATTAACATACATGGAAGTAACATTCCAAATTCATACACATAAATAATGTACAGAAATAATTTTAACTTTTAAAATTTTATTGAACATGCACTGATGGAATCTTCTGATATATTGGATAACACATTGACGGAAAAAAATGCCAACACCAAGAAAGACGTGTTCTATAAACGATATTTGTGTAGTAGGAGTGTTTATACTCCTGAAAGAGGACATCGATTCAAATTTCGCGCTTAACTGTGGAGCTAGAAGCCTACTCAGAACTAGCAAATAAGGGTTTCTTTAAATGCGTGCTGTAAAGTTCGTGAGCGTTTTTTGTCTGCGAAATTTGACGTATTGAGTTTATGTTAGCCAAGAATGCCTTTAAGGAAGACGAATAAGCCATTAACAGCTCACCGAGTTTGAACGAGGTAGTGTAATAGGGCTTCGAGTAAGTGGAATTTCCTTCCGCGATATTGAAAAAAACTTGGCCGGAGTATATCCACTGTGCATTATTGTTGAGAGCAGTGGTCAAGGGACTGTACTACTTCAAGAAGACCGGATTCCGGCGAACACATGGCACTATTGAGACGGAAGACCGCCGTATTTGAAGTACGGTTGAGGTGATCGTACTGCGTCTACGGCAGAAATTCGAGTAAAAGTTAGAACCACAGTGACACAATGAACTGTTAGAAATATGTTACTTCAAGGACAGCTCCAAATCAGGCGCATGCAGCGTGTATTCCACTGACTCCAAGCAATTGCTGTTTGCAATGCCGTGGTGTTAAGCCAGAGTTCACTGGAGAACGAAGTGGAGATTTTTTGTGTTTTCTGATGAAAGCTGGTTCTGCCTCGGTGCCAGAGATGGCCATGTGTTTGTCAGGAGGAGGCCAGGGGAACGTCTGCAACCAAACTGTCTGCGGCCTAGACACACTGAACCTACACCTGAAGTCAGGGTCTGGAGAGAAATTTCCTATGACAGCAGGAACACTCATGGTTATCCCAAACACACCGACTGCAAATTAGTATGTCAGTCTGGTAATTCAACCTATAGTACTGCCATTCATGAAAAGCATTAAAGGGCGAGTTTTCCCACAGGATAATGCTCGCTCTCAAGCCGCCGTAGAAAGGCAATGTGCTCTACAGAGCATTGACATGTTACTTTGGCCTGCGAGATCACTAGCTATGTCTCCAATTGAGTAAGTATGGGATATCATTGGAAGAAAACTCCAGCATCATCCACAGTCAGCAATGACCATTCCAGTATTGACACAACGAGTACAACAAGCATGGAACTCCCCAACACAAAGTGACATTCGGTACCTGTATTGCACAATGCATACACATGCAGGCTTGCATTCAAAATTTATGAGGTTACACCGGCTATTAATGTAACATTTGAAATGCATTTCCTTGATCTTAAATTAACCTGTGATCTTGAAAATTTGATCAATTCAACATGTTAACTAGACAATATTGCATTGTCCAAATTTCATTTCTCTACAATAATTTTTTCTTGATGTGTTGGGATTTTTTTTTACAGTCAGTGTATATCAGAGAATTTTTTTTATTCTTCACTTGAAAATTTTTAACTTATGATTATTTACTTTAGTCGGAATCTACACTAACTTTAAAAATACAATTATTTTCATTTATTACGACATTTCAGGAGAAATTTTATAAAAAAAAAAATTTAAAAAAAACTGGAACAATTTTCAAGCGTCAGAGGTATTTTTTATGTGTAACATATCAATAATAATAACGAACTATTTTTCAATTAGATTTAGACTTTTATACTTGATTTTGATTGAATTTTTTTTTTCTGTAAGCAGATATACGTGCTATTTACTTTTTCAAACTCCACGAAATAAATGTAGCAAATTTAATGCAGTTACAGGATCTAGTAGTACAATTGAATCATTAGCCCTAACACATGAACTCCTGAAAAATGAATATTTCCCCAAAACGAAATAATCCACACTAGCTTGAAAACATCATAATTACTTTTGCTAATTAATAAAATCTCGTATTAAAGTAATTGAAAAAATAATCTCTTTGGAAAATATATGATTTGTTCACATATTAAAATATTCCTTGGGAATTAAATACAAAATATAGAGGTTTTTTTTTTCATGCAAGCAGTATACAAAGGTGCAGCCAGTTTTAAATGTTTTAATTAAAAATCTACCTGAAAAATTTTTTTTTTCATTTCATCTAAAACATTTTTTCACTTAAGTACGTCTATAATTATGATTCCAAATACAGAATTTATATTAAATTCAACATATATATGACTTTCAGTAATTAAACAAAACATAAAACAATGAAATCCATACTTAATCCATATGACCGAATGGAATATTCATTTTTAAGGCTATATGTACTAGTATATCGAAAATTACAAAAAGTATTATTTATATTACTTGCTTTCATTCAAAAAATATTATAAACAGTATTTAAGTTTCTAATGGTATATCATTCTAAATTGTGGAGTAGGTGTTTCTATTATCATTATTCCAAGTACAAGAATTTTATATTTAATTCAAAAGAATATTAGACTTTTAGTACTTTTATTTACAAAAAATTAATACTGAAGTTCATATTTAAATATACTAAATATACATTATAAAATAACATACTTTCTGAACATAAAAATGAAAAATAACACTCAAATGAAAAAGTGCGAATTATCTAACATTTTTTTTTTTTTTTTTTGATTTTGTACAGATGCCTTTTTGGGAAAAATAAGAAATACTTTTTGAATAAAAGCCAGTTATTCTATACTCTAGGTATTGAAACATCAATATTAGTTTCTATACTTAGCATGAAAAAGCAATATTTTTTTCCGAATTGTAGAGTAACTCGAATACGAAAATCGAATCCCGATACGGCATTAATTTTTTTTATAAAGAACTGTAGAACTTCTTTGGCATATATCACATCTATTTGGAAGTTAAAGTTAAAGTTGTTAGAGTTGAAAATAGATTCATGTGTATAATAAGCTTCAGATGCTAGTTGAATGCAAAATACTTCATTTGCGTAAATACTTTTAACTTAAAATGAAGTTTTTATTTATTTATTTTTATTTTTCAAAGAAAAAATATCGTATTGATTATTAGTAAAAAAGGATTTCATTTAATAGCAATTCAAAGAAATAAGAATATTTACTAAAGGAAAAAGGAAGAATACATAGAAGGGAGGGGGAAGTGAATAAGAAATATATAATCATCAAAAATGGGTCACTTAAACTTTCTTCATTTACAACTTAACCGAATAAAAGAAGTATCTTCATTGATGGGCTAAAAAAAAGAACTAAGTTATGGTGTTATTAAATTAACTAACTAACCTAATATAATTTAATTAATTACTACAAAATAATTTTATTCCTAACCCAATTTACTTGCACATCTGTTTGTGTTTTAAAATTAAATTTAAAATTTCATAATTTGTTATCTCTAAGTTACTGTTAAATGGGACTTAAAATTAGTTTTCAATGACCTTTTCACACGAGTCAGTGTGTGGCACACATAACAGAAGTAGATGACAGTTGAAAGCTAATTTTGAATAGAAATCCCTTGGATCCCTTCTCACATATGATCAACTGGCACTTCCCGTTATAAATCTCTCGGAGAGAAACCACACTTTTCTTCCCGCTGCAGTTGATTCAATTAAAAAAAGATATGGTAGAAGTTACACCCTTCACACGCGCCTACTTGTGTATTGAGCATGAAGAAGGCTTTTTATTGCTTCTTCAAACTCAATCATTGTACCAATGAGATTGTGAACTTCGCAAATGCCCTCTTTTCAGTCAACTTTGTGTCCGTGTGTGAAAGGAGTTCTTCCCCTCTTTACACTAGAGAAACGGTGGAAGGAAACGAGTTGTTTGGCACAAAGTTGCCTCATGTGAAGCTGGCCAAATGTAGCACATCAAAACTTTGAGTAATTTGATTTTTCACGACATGAAACCCTAATTCCAAATTTTAAAATACAAGTTTTCTCCAATAGTTCAGTAATATGCAAAGTCAGATCTTGTGATCGGATATCGTGGTTTTTAAGAGCAAATTGACTAGTTTTAAAATCATAATTATTTGTCACCTGATCGGCGTATTTTAAGAAGCGGGAAAACAGTGTGGAATCGTTTGCGAAAGATAATATATAACCCCTTAAAAATTTTTCTCAAATATCCCCAAAATTAATCTTGTTTTATGAGAATTAATTTTAAAATATAAGCCTCTTAGATTATTTCGACTTGGTTCTAAAAAAAATTGAATTCCCTGATGGAAAACTTCTTTTACCAATACTTTATTAATTATATTTAATCTCTCTTTCTCTCAATTTATGACCATTACAATTAGTTCTCCTTTGAGCCATTAAGATTGATATCAAATTCATCCAATAGCGATGAAAATTCCAGAAGTTATTAATAATAAACTTTTTTATCTTGTCTTTGTATTTTAAAAAGATATTTTCAGAAAGCATTAAAATTACATTTATACAACTTTGGCGGCTATTCTACAATAAATTATCTTTTCCTTACCGAAACATGTATTAAACAATTATAAAGAAGAATAAATCGACTAAAAAATTGTAAGTTTTTACTTTTCCTGAAACGAGAAATATACGTCGGATTAAAATTAGATCGATAATTGACAATAAAAAGTGCTTAGTTCTGCTTCACTTATTTCATGAATTCTTTAAAACGTTCCAATTCTAATTCAATTATAAAAATGAACCAAGAAGAAAAAAAATCACGCATATTCCAATCAACCATAAAAATTAAGGGAAAAAATATTGAAAGAATTATAATACAAAACACATGCACACTTATATAAAAAAAATATCTTCGCGCAGTAAGTGTTTAATTTTTACAATTTTATACCTTCTTTAAAAACAATAATTCAATCTTATATGGATCTTCGTTAATTGCGCTATAACACAAAATATTTTTTTTCTTACTCAACTTCAAAACGGCGGCGTTGAGAAGAATGTAAAATGGGAAATTAATTGGATAAAAATAAATATTCCTTAAGATTAATAACTAAAAAAAAAAAAACAATTGTTTTTGCACATTTCGAAGGAAAAAAACTGTTACAATAAAAAATGAGTGCTTGAGAATTTTACAAAAAATTGTGCGTTTGGATCAATGATTATCATTTCTGGATATGAAATGAGAAGTGCTATAAACGGATTCTCCTATGTACGATTTTATACAACATAAAATAATTTAAAGACTTATTATTTATTTCCAGCGGTAGTATAAAAAAATACCTGAATAAGCACGAAAACCTCGAATTATAAATTATTCATTATGAAAACATTTGTAACTTGCTATAATGACTGCATCTGATTGACCCAAGCAGCAAAACCAAGATAGACCAAGCAAGTGCCCTCTTGTGACCACTTATTTTCAGTAGAGGCCCAGGTGAGGAAAGAATGAAAAACCGCCCGTGTTCTTTGACCATTATGTTTTGGTCCGGTCTTTGATGCTGTATCTGAGTAAACCTAATCTACATTAAAAAAGTAATTCACTAAAGGATACTTCATTTTCCTCAACCCCGTGTTTAGCACTTTTAGATTCATCTTTTATGTCCAACGCTCTACACAATTACATTTTTTTCACACACAGGAAATACTGTAGTATCTTACACTTGTATTCCCCTCATTCTTTGCAAAAAACTGTACTTGTATTCCATGTGAGAAATAGTACACATTAAAAATCATGTAAATAATGATTTATTAAACAGAATATTTAATGGCAGAATATTTGAATCTAGATAGAATATATCCATCCACAATCTTTTCATTCAAATTTCCTCCTTATTTAAAATAAAATCAAGGCATTTTAAATTGAATAAAACATCTTCAATAGTTTCAAGGTAAACGCATAGCATTTAAATTCCCCGAAACAATTTAATAATGAAAAAGAAGCTTTATTTCATAAAATTTGGCTTTTATTTAAAAATATTTCCAATTGTTTGTAAGTAATTGTCTATTCATTTTTATGGAATTGTACTATTCACTATACAGAATTCATTATTCTGAACAGTATTTCATTTCAAATGAAATTTAGTTTAGTATATATTTTCCCTTAATTCCCAACATATTTAAAATCAATATTTATATCGTACTGTCCTATAAGAAGCGCTATATTATTCGTAAGTACTAAAATTTCTTTCGATTTTAAATATTACTGCTAGTATCTGGATATACTAAAAGCTAATTAAAACCTTTAATTTGCTGTTATTATCGAAAACAAAATGAATTGAAAATATTCTCATTAAAGTACAAATAAGACAATACAAAGAGTAAACAGTCCAAAATGTTGACAAAGCCTTGTGTTTGCAATACGACTTTTCCATTAAGAGCTTCCAGGAACAATTTCACTTCATTGCACAAGTTTCCTCGAAAGGATTCAATGTTGACAAAAGACATTTGCTCTAAATAGAATACGATTAATTTGTAGGTCTTTGATGACATTCCTTTCCTCACATTTCCTTTTTAAGTTGCAATGTTTTAAATGAACTCCTAATTGAGACAGTGAAGATTTTGAGAAGTGCTTTTTCGATTGTTTTAATGCTTCCTTTTATGTTCATTTCTGTTATTCACGTCTTGATAATTGCATATATTATGGCGTCAGGTTTTGTTAACTTTGATTAATAGGAATGAAATATTTTGTTTTAATGCTTTATGCCTATATTATTTTTATTAATATTTCTGTTCCTCAGAGTTGATAAATATTTCCGGTACAAAACACAGAATTAAATAAGTTAAATCTATATATACAAAAATGGATGTTTGTAAAAATGAAATCGCTTCACTCCAACACTGTTCAACCGATCACTATGAAAATTGGCATGAATATGTAATTTTTTGTGGAGAAAGGTTTTATGCTATCCTCTTTGTTGCAGCTCTCCAACCAGGTGGCGCTACAGCATATCAACTTCTGCACCGTTCAATCAATCGCCAAGTTGCCAAAGTGGTAGCCAAAAAGGATGCCAACTTGGCTCTATTGTTAACGTTTCGTAATGTTTCCGTTCAATCACTATTATAATATAAGTAACGACATTGTTTGCGAATATTAAAATGTAACATAAAATAAATACAAACAGCAAGTAATATTAATGTATTATACATCCAAATATAAATTATTTATACTATTTTAAACATACTTTACACACAATTTGTAACAATCTATTGCTTTTGCTGAGCAGAGGAGATGATTTCAAAAATCGACTCAAGAAAGTTGCGGGCGTTATAAATAAAGAAATCCTTTTGATCTGCATTAGACCTTCAGACTTTTTGTTTAATTTGCAATTCACGTAAAATTAACTCATTAAAAACTTTTTCCTTCGATCTGTATTGTTTGATTTTTCAATTCACCCGTGTGAAGAATGGTGTACTAGCTAGTCTTATATAAATTTCAAACTGCTTTTATTAAAATGTAAATTAAGCAAAATGATGTTGGAAAACTCATTGTCTTATCTCTTTTTATCACTAGGCCAATTTATGTTTTTGTATGTTTAATAATTTGAATAAGAGTATGCCAATTCAATTTTAAATATAAAGGAAGTTTAATATTAATAATGAAAACCTACATTGAAATTTAACTTTGAAAAAAATTAATCATATGTGTAATGTATCATTCTTTGTTGCATATGGTTGTGACAAAAGAAAGATCGAGTAGAAAACAAACAATTTATTTAAATAGTTTAAACATAATGACAGTTATGTGATCTTTCGCCATTATAATTATCAGGAAAAAGAATTCTGCATCCTCCCTAAAAGAGTTATCAAAACCGAGAGAGAATTGACCCGTTTCCTACATTTAAATCGAAAAAATATATGGAGAAAAAACATAATCACTTGTTTAAGTGAAGAGAAATACAAGTTTTTAAAAACTACATAAGAGTTTTAGGGAAATTTTTAACCACTCAGTAAGGCGCATATAAGCTATTAAGAAATTCTTTAACAGGAAATCGCGAACAAATCTGTGTCGAAAATTCAAGTTCTATTTTTTTTAACGAGATATGACGAATAAATGTGTCTAAATATAGATTTAGATCCTTTAATGCGAGAAAAAATTAGATGCGTTTCGAAATAGCACAAAAAACAAGTCTTACCTTATTAACTATTTCATTCTTGGTGGTACATATGCTGTACCACCAATTCTTATTCGTTTTTTGTATGGTGGTACACAAAAAGTACCACTTGTTTGAATGCCTCAGAAATTAATGCTAGATAATACATTCTCTGAACCACCACAGAGGTCAACTCCTAGCAGTTACTCAAGTTTCCAACAGATGTTAGAAGCTCATTGTATGCAATGGGTATATGTAGTCGTTCATTCTTAGATCTGTTGAGTGGTATTTTTTGGAAGTGACGGTGTTGTGTATTTTTAAGTGTAAATAAAAGTATGATTCTTGTGATATTTGATACAAATCAGGTAAGTACGTATATTATGTAACTAAATAAGTCAATATTTCAATAATTAGTACCTCACATGTGCATTGCTAGTATGAAAATATGAAAATCCAAAAAATGTACCACCACGCTATTGAAGGCCATCTTCTTCACAAACACAAAATGCATTTCGTTTTTTTTTTTTTTTGTTGCTATAATAGACATATTTGTTGTACCAGATGTGTTGTAAGACTTACATTTTTTAAAAAATATTTATTAAATAATAGTACATACAAAATTACACAAATGTCCTGAATGAGCTATAGCTCGTGTTCAGGAAAAAATAAATACAACTAATACACTTATTATATATGTTGACTAAATAAAAATCCAGGTAAAATAAAATGTTTAGAATAGAACACTTAAAACTAAAACCAACATTAGGTAAATTAGGACTAAACTAAAACTAAGCTTACATTAGATTAGGAAAATCTAAATTTTTTTTTAACATATAAGATAAATAACAGCATAAGATGAAGAAGTGTATTTATTTATTTTCAACTATAAAATACTTTGCTAAAGCTACCATTGTGACTAGGGAAGGAAAAAAAATCATGTTTTCAGAACTATTATGCTGCTTGAAGCGTGGTGATACAAAATATGATTTTTAAAACTTTAGACACCCTTTATTTAAAAAAATGTTTAACAGTATTAATATATACCAGCTTTTGTTCAATAATTATAGTTTTGTGAGGTCTATCTAAAATATTTGTAATAACTTCCCTCTCTTGCATTATTTTTGTCAAAAATTTAGCGCATGAAAGAATTAAATAGTATTTTCTAAACGACATTAGAAATTCGGAAAATGGTTTGAATATTTTTTAAATAATATACAAATAAATACATTTTTTAAGGGAAAAAACATTCTTTGACAAAAGAGATCGTATACATCTCCATGAATATCAAAACTCTATATATAGAAACGTCAAAAATGCAAGAAACAATATCAAATCAGGAAATTACACTTCGATTCCATCGGTTTTTTAAAAAGACATGGTAAAACCTATAAAAAATGAACGCCAAAATAACTAAAAATGGAAGAAATAAATATTAAAAAGAGAGTTACTGGCAGGCTGAAAAAGAAATCACAAATCTACAGTCGCTGGAATCTATATCTTTTCTCAAAAGATGTCCAAACATATTTTATCGCAGGAAGTAGCGTTTTTCAACGTCTGTTGAAAAGATCTAAATCAAATAAACAATACCGTAGCGTCTAGAAAGTAAACACTATAAAAAATTTCCCATTCTTACAAATTTCCGCTTTATCGAAGTGTTTTTCTGCTATTCCGTCGTGGCGTTTCCAAATCAATCTTCTCGGAAGGCCGGCTCTGGAAATCCATCATCTTAAATTCTCACTGACGTAGAGGTATGATATATAATTTAAGAATTTTATTTCCTTTATTACACAATGTAGGAATCGCTCTATAAATGCCAATGGGAACAAAAAGGGCTTGTTTTTTATTTTATTGAACAGAATCAATCATAGTCTTAGATGTGATCTCCGTCAGATCTGGAGATTGCAGCGGCGTAAACGGAGACTTGATAAATGGCGTGAATGGATATTTTTTTGCTTACTTTCAAGTCGAAGAATATTGGTGCGAACTTTATTTTTCGACTTTTGTATATTTTAAACGTAAAATCTTCGGCAAATACCTTTTTCGAGTGTTTTATTTGAGTCAGATGCTGTGTGTTTCTTTGAAGGAATTTCTTTAAAGAAAATAAATGTACACATGTTCAAAATTTTTACATGCTGTGTATCGTCACTATTTTTCTGCTTTTAAAAAGTTGCTAATTTTTCTTAAAAAAATATGTATTGATTTATGTTTACCACAAGACCTCTCTTGCACACACATGTGCGTGATTTGTTTTCGATTTCTTTCCAATGTTTGTTTGATATAATTTATATTTGGAATAAAATATTAAATTTTTAATAAGCTCAAAAATTCATTTTTTAAAAAATATTTTTAAAAACAATTAACGGAAATAGGCGCAATTTTGAAAGTCAAAAATTCGTTCTACCTCAGGTTTCAATTTTCCTTTTGCACAAAAATTCCATACGATTTAGTAAGTGAGTATTAATTAACGTTGCACTGTTTGTTGTTTCTAATCACACCTGCCTGACGTAGTCAGATCGAGGCCCATGAAATTCCTCATGGCATCGGGCTATATTGTACGCCTGTCGTAAGCCGTATCTTTGAGCACCATGCAGGTGACAATACGATTTGGCTGGGTTCCCCCCCAATTTTGAGGGGGAACACCTTGGGGGTGGTCATGGGCCTACCATCTCTATTTCCCTTCCACCAACCTCACGAGAGGACTTGCGGCTCGATGGCTAATTTAGAGTACTCCCATGCCGCGAAGGCACTATACATTTACAAACATCCATGCCTTCTCCGAGATTCGAACACAGGCCCTACGGCATAGAAGTCAGCTTCGCTAACAACTATACCGGGTGGGCAACACGTTGCACTGTAAAGGAACACAATGGCTTTTGGCAATGGACCTTGTAATTTGGAACCACGGTCAAGTGACGAGGACAACATATGAGTTGGTGACCCTCTCTCCAAATCATGCCAACTGGAGTCATGACATATTTAACATGCATCAGGCACTCTACACGGCGGGTCTTCAATGCCACTTGGGATCGAACTAATGACATGCTGGCCACAAGCTCATGACAAAAAGCTACCATAACCACAATGCAATTAAGGTATCCGACTACATTCGGAACCGTGTTGTTACAAAAGCGTTCGAATTAATATTTTTTTTGTTTTGTTATTTAGAACCCCTTCGATTAGCATACACGCATACGATTGTTTTAGAAATAGTATTACAATAAAAAAAATATTTAAATTCAATATTTTAGCAAAAAATGAACACCTATTGTCAGAACATTCTCCTTTTATGATCTTATAGTTTGCTTATATATAGCTCAAACCTCTGCACTGAGTTTGAAGTAGGGCTTTTGAAATTTTTTATCTTAGAAGTGGATTTTTATTCATATTTTAATATATCAGTGTGGGGAGAAATTTTAACAAAACGCACCAATAATTATTTTTAAAAAAATCGATAGTAACTCTGAAAATAAAGTGAATTCTTAAAATCTTATTCAAATAAGTACAATGGATTTTCCTCTTTAGTTTGTCTTGTTAGTATATCAGATATTCATTCCTAGTATCAATTTTTTTTTTTTATTTTTTTTTTTTTTTTTTTTTTTTTTTTTTTTTTTTTTTTTTTTTTTTTTTTTTTTTTTTTTTTTTTTTTTTTTTTTTTTTTTTTTTTTTTTTTTTTTTTTTTTTTTTTTTTTTTTTTTTTTTTTTTTTTTTTTTTTTCTATAATAAAATAAATTTTGTTACAATATTTTTTTATTTTTTTTTTTTTTTTTTTTTTTATTACTATTTTTTTTGCTTGAAATCAGTCATTCTTTTGTGAATACATGAATATCGCAAGTTGCCATTCTCGACATCTTTTACGATGCGTTTGTTAGAAAATTCCAACCCCTCAGCACTCAGGGACTACTCCATAATCATTCGACAGATCGTCGATTTCCGTCATCCGCTAGCGTCGAACCACAATTACTACAAGCAAAAACAATACCACTATCCTAAAAAAAAAAAAAAAAAGTGGAAAGATATAACTAAAAAATTAAAAACTTCAAACATAAAGAAATATAAAAAATACAAATCGTAATGACAGAAAATCAAATATTACGACTTTACTTCAACGTCTTGAGAATGAAGAACATTCGAGTTCATTATTTAACATCATTACCTTGTGACTGAGTAAATTCTTAAGCTACTTAATTCAATTAAGTTTGGTGGTTAATCGACCTATTTGTAAATCGTACTTTTTACAAGTAATGATAAAAATAGCGATCATTTATAAATATTTAATTTAGTATAACTATTTATATTATTTCATTTCTTATTTTTATGTTGGAAAATGAAGAATGCACAAGGAAATATAATCTTTTCTATTTCCCCCTTAAAATCAAATTTTATCAAATATAGATTTTTAACTGAAAGAAACGAAAAAAGTAAGAATATTTTGTCAATTTTTTTTATTGATATACAATAACAAGAACTAATTCAAATGCATAAAGTTACCGAAAGCTTAACGAAAACAAATCGTACTTTGTTTTCCAATAACATTGTAATATCGCATCTAACTCGGTGTGAAATTTCAATTTTAAATCGAAAAATGCAATACCCTTTTCTACATAATATCTTTTTCCCTTTGTCAAAAATGAAATTTTTCTTTTTAGCTATACTGTATTATTTTTGGAGTGCGATACAATAAGGTACAAAAGTAATACTTTTTTCACAAAAAGCATAGTTTTTAATAAAATGTTATACTTTTTGATGCTCTACAACCAACGAGAAGCAAAATTCTCTTTGAAATGAACTAAGTACATTCAAGAATTATTAAAAAACTAATTTTGACACTTTCTGTTCTCTTATGACTTAAAGTAAGGGTCTTCAACCTTTCCCTCTAGAGGGCCAAATTAATAAATTTACTGTGATCCACAGGCCACATCAATACATTCAGAGTGATCCGTGGGCCCTACGACTGTCGAAAAAATATCGTAGTCGGGAAATTTACAAGGGGTGATCAAATGAAAAGGTACGAAACGACACGGTGGTACAAATATAGACTTTATTCAAAATATACACCATAGGCCTGAGCACAACGATCCCACTGATGAACAAGCCGCAGGATTCCTTGTTCCAGAATTCTGTGGCTGTGACGAGACCCAGTCCTTCACAGTGTCCTTGAGTACGTCGTCTGAGTTGAAGCGCTTTCCTTTCAGGTGTTTCTTCAGTGGACCAAACACATGAAAATCGCAGGGTGACATGTCCAGACTGTAGGACGGATGGTCCAACGTCTCCCATTGGAACTTGTCCAGTTCCATTTGTGTGACTCTGAAGACGTGTGGACGCGCGTTATCATGGAGCAGAACCACACCCTCCGTGAGCAGCCCCGGTCTTTTGTTCTTGATGGACCTGCGTAGGCGTCGGAGTGTCTCACAGTACACATCGGAGTTAATGCTTTTTCTGTGCTCGAGTAATTCTGTGCTCGCATCATTTGGACGCCGCTTTTTATAAGAGCCTTTGCTCTCTCCTGCGCATACGTGCACCCGCGCATGATCCGATCCCAGTCAGAGTCTCCAATGGCATCCGAGATGTCTCGCTACATTCTCTCTTGGCGGAATATGCAAATATTTAACTTTCATTTTTATGTCGTTTCGTACCTTTTCATTTGATCACCCCTTGTATATTAAAAAGGTAGGTTTTTTATCCAACACTACAACCAATTCTAAGGGAAGAAACATAGTGTTTACAGATTTATGTGTGCGTGTGAGTATAAAGTTTCAAAAAAGCTAAATGAAAGTCGAATTAAAATACTTAGCAAATTTGTAAAAGATCACTTTTTCCCCAAGAATTTCTAACATTTTGTGCGCAGAAAGATTTTTAAATTTAAAATTAAAATACAGAGCAATTTTCGAAAAATTCTTCATTTTCAGAAAATGTTACCTCAAATTTAACTTTTTTGAAATTAAATATTTTAATATCAATGTTTTAAATATCAAGAATAACGGAACAAATGGTGTTTTTTATGACAAAAAGCAGACAAGGCAACTTTTTTTAAATTGCCCCAAATTCAAACGAGCCACTAAAATGACCATTCGTGTCGACGGGCTACGGGTTGAAGACCCCTAACTTAACGCACGCAATCATTAGCTACATTAATTATATCCAACGCGAAGTTTTGCTGCATAAAAATACTTAAATTAGGATTATATGTTTTTAATTAACGTTGTTGAATAGATATCCCGAGTTTGGGTGGTTATTAATATCATACAAGAAGCAACACGAGGTACCTCGTCATTTCAAATAACAGACAACTGACAAAAACATCCAAGTTGATTTACATTTGATAAACTCCAATTTCCTCATATCATTATGTAATGAAATCTAAGAACCGAAGAGCCCTTTCACACGAGTCAACTAGTTCCGCACCTAACAGGAAAAACAGACAATCAGGAGCTAGTTTTGAATAAAAAATCTTCTGAGTGTCTTCACACGGAGTCAACTGACACTCCCTCAAGCACTAAAAAACCATGTTCTCCTCTTCACTAGTTGACTCAACTGAAAGGATATTGCGGAAATAACGCTGTTCACACGCGACTACATGTGTACTGAAACTGGAGAAAACTTTTTATTAGTTCCTTTGGATTCAATCATTGGTACCGATGATCCAACACTCCCTTTTCAGTCAAATTTGTGTACGCCTGCGAAAAAAGAATTCTCTCCCTTCTTCACACTAGAGGTGTGAAAGTGGAAAATGAGTTGACTGACTCTAGTGAAACAAGCCCAACCCCTGAGCGAGCGATCAATCTATACAAATACTATAAATTCGCAGTATTCGAGTTTTGAAAATTTCATTGAACAGCTTTTCGAAGATTTGAGTTAAATGGCTGCAAGGTTAATGATAGGATTTTCAAAGATCGATTAGTGATTTATCAATGTACAGGAAACAGCACGAAGGCTATTGGCGACGGACCTCATAATGTTTGAGCCACGGGCAGAAAACAAGCTAGCATTTGAGCTTGAATTCCACTTCTCAACCTTCATACCAACACGAGGAATATCAATTCCGACAGGTTTAAAGTACATCCATTTTACTCGATAATCTAGTCTTCAGTGAAATCATGACTCAAATCAATGATTCGGTTGAAATAACGTTAGCCAATGATTTTGATGCGATGACCACCAAGCTATTGTGACTGCTCGATTTCGTGGAATAATTATAACTTTTTAAAACTTTTATCGCAAAATTTTTTAAAATAGGTATTAAAAGAAGAATATTTCTTTTAAGAAATAGATTTCAAATAAGTGCCATTAATACCTCAACTTACAGAACTCAACAGCAATAACACTTTGAATTGAAATAAAAGTTTAAAAAGGAGTAAGTTAAGGATAAAGTATAAAGTTTGGACTCACCATCTTGATCAACGAGCCGAATCATGTTGACCAGTTCCGCTTCCGTAGGCCTTTGTCCGAGAGATCTCATCACAACCCCTAGTTCAGCGGCCTCTATGGACCCATCACCGTTATGATCGAACAGCCCGAAAGCTTCCTTGAATTCTGTAAGAAAAAGGAGGAAGATTCTTTATTTGTATGTCAATTATAGAAAAATAAACATTTGAACAATTAATCTTTTTCGAATAAATCGTTTTGAAGATATTTCCCAGTATATTAAAAAAACAAAACTCTCTTGTGGTTTTAGAGCGATGTTTCTCTGCTTCAAAATTTCGAACATTATTAAATAAAACCTTTCCTTAGATCCAGTTTGTTTTCATTGCAATAACTGTTGGTTGGTTTTATTGAATGACAGAGAGATGTATAGAGTGATATATATATAGAGAGAGAGAGAAGTAAATACAGAGAGATAAATATAGAATAGAGAGATAGATAGATATAGAATAAAGAGAGATAGATATAGAATAAAGAGTTAGAGATATATAGAATAAGAGTAGAGATAGATATATAGAATAAAGAGTTGGAGATAGATATAGAATAAAGAGTTGGAGATAGATATAGAATAAAGAGTTGGAGATAGATATAGAATAAAGAGTTGGAGATAGGATAGAAGAATAAAGAGTTGGAGATAGATATAGAATAAAGAGTTGGAGATAGAATATAGAATAAGAAGTTGAAGAATAGATAAGAAAAAAGAGGTAGATATACAGTATAGGAATAAAGAGTTAGAGTTGCACTAACACATTCACTAATTTGAAAATAAAACTACAGCAGAATAACCTTTCCTCTAGATTCATTAAGTTTTGTAAATTCAAGAAAAGAAAAAATAAGAATGAAATGACAAGAAAACAGGGGGCGAAGATACAGAAAAATCGTTAAGATATTCCGGGAACACGTTACCCATGTTTACCAAAGATAGCACAAGAATAATAATTTAAAACGATTAATTATGAACTAAATCCTTGCAAGAATTTTAAAGCATGTTAATGTTATCATAAGAAACAATACTGTATGCACATGTTTTGAATAAAAATTGTGCCCCAACACACAAAAACATCATAACATACTAAAACACAAAAATGATAGTTGTTTTATTTGATTGGGGGAAAATAACAATACCTCATATTTTAAATTTACTCACTCAATACACAAGGAAATTAGTTCAAAATTTTAAAAACTTCCAATTATTTTTGAAAAAAATATCCTGCGATAAAACGGAATTTCGGATGTATCAAAAATGAGAAAAAGATTTAAATGATTATCGAATTGATATTAATGTGTTTAGAAGAAACAAACTAACTTCTTTCTGAAAAAAATTGTCTTTACATAAGAAATAGCGCGAATAAGAGACAAATAATTATTTTTCATTTGATAAAAGTGACGGCTCTAAAAAATTCAAACCTAAAAAATTGGTATTCAGCATTCATAACACTGACTTAAAAATAAAAGAGCATTTTGATTATTCATACAAAACAAAGCGCGCATTGACAGTGCGGTAAAAATATGACTGAAGAGTTATTACGTAAAAGATGATTAATCAATGGGAGGATAATAAATTAATTTATTACTGAGAGATTAATTGAAAATGTAGGTCCAATTTATTAATGATGATTATGAACAGAAATAGAATAACCAATAAATTAAATAAATATTTGATAAAAAAAATTGATGCAAGACACACCAATAGCCTGCAGTATAAGCATACATAGGCAGTCGAATATTTTCCCCCAGAATTTCAAAACTACTTATCTATGAAGAAAAACTGTTCTATAGTATATAGATGAAGAGAAAAAATAAAATAATGAATTAACTTTTAAGTTAAGTACTGCTTTAAGGGAAATTAAGTTTAGGTATTTAAGCTTTCTTTGTCAAAGTCAAAGCAATTTGTGTTAAAGAAAAAAAGGTATTTTAGTAAAAACCTTTTAACATTCAATTACAATGAAAGGACACCTACTAAAAAGTTACAAGTGAAAACACATTAGGTATATTTAACAGCTTCTTTAGTATTAAATTTTCGAAAAACTTATACCGTAGAGAGATTGCAGAGCATGGTGAAGAGGAAGAAAAAAAGCGTGGATCGGACTGACTGAACGGTGTGGGGTGAGAACTGGGGGTACGAAATGTTGCAACTTACATAGTACTATTCATTCTGTTCAGTCTTAATTTATCAATAACTATCGCTTTGGGATATTTATTTGGTAGGAAAATAATTTTATTTTGCCACTAAAATAATCTATTCAAAATTGAGTTTTTCCATTTCTTTGAAAATTTAAATCCTTTTTTGGCAATATTAATTTTAAAAAAAAATTTTAAGATCTTTCCTTTTAATTTCCCTAACATAGAACTTATTTCCTGCATAGGTAGGTTTCAATGAAAAATAGTTTTAATTCTCCAAATAACCGCGATCCACCCTAATATATGTATTTACAGTATTATACAGGATAATGCTGACAAATTCTGAAGGCAGCATGGGAGAGACAAATTACCATAGAACATGGGGCAGCAAACCACTTTTAGTCGGAGTAATTCGCCAAAACATTTATGAAGGGTATGCTGCCTAGTTGAATGAAAAGAGCCAATAAGAGGTAGGAAATTAATTGGACCGAAATCCTGTTTACAGTATAAACAATACATCACAGATCGACGTCAGCAACACAACGATAAATGACTGTCACAGGAATTTTTCGAAGTTTTGGCAGTGTACACCCACACACACAAGCACAGTAGACGCCAACGGACGAAAGATTGCTGGACGCGTTCAAACAAAATCCTGTGTGCTGGCAATGTCAGCTGAAAGTGACGACGATTCGTACGTTCCTCCACTTTAGCCACTGGTGTCTCATACACAAGCAATTTCACGTGGGTCAAGAAGAAGGAATCCAAGGGATTGAGGTTCAGGGAGCATGGAGGCCAAGCAGCAAGTCCATCGCTTCCAATCCACTTCTCGGGATATGTATCATGGAAGTGATTACGCACCATATTAGAAAAATGTGGGCCGTGGGTAGCCTAGTGGTTAGATCATCGGACTCCAGACCGAAGGGCCTGAGTGCAGGGGGCTGGAGAATATTTTCTCCCCTTCAGTTCCATGCCAAAATTGTGTAGGTGGAGATAGGTGGTGTCACCATCTATCGTTAAGAAGTCAACCTGTCTCACAGGCTATGGCAACTTTCATTCCTTCCCTTCGGGAAGGACACGGCAACAACAATAGAAAAATGTGCTGGTGCACCATTGTGCTTGAACTACACATTCTGGTGCGTAGCGGCTGGTACTCTCTGAAGCAACTCCGGGGGAGTAGGAAAATTGCATACGTGCAGGTTTCTTCAACCCACGGCGCTCACAAATCCCCTCATTCGTTTGGCTACTCCCCTCGTCTGGCTCATCTGGATAATAGTAGCTGTTGGGAGGACAATTTTCACCGACGTGGTT
This sequence comes from Trichonephila clavata, assembly GCA_019973975.1. Lineage (NCBI taxonomy): Eukaryota > Metazoa > Arthropoda > Arachnida > Araneae > Nephilidae > Trichonephila > Trichonephila clavata. The sequence continues at coordinate 1,239 of BMAO01030008.1, read as the reverse complement.
TATGTTCTATCAGGGGCGTAGCTACCGCCGTATCAATGATACGGGGCCTCAACATGTGTAATATTTTTACTCTTTCAAACAAATTTTATTATTGCGATCATTTTCATTATTTTCCTAAAAGCCCCCCCCCCTCCCGAAGAATTTTGATACAGGGCCCACTCAGGACTAGCCAGTGCCTTGTTCCATGGTGATTTGTCGACCCCATTCTGCCTACTATCACTCCTTTGAATTTGTCTGTCGAATTCGGCAACACTCTGTACACAATGATTCTGTTTATCCATTTAAAATGTTGATAATGAAATGTATGATTATTTTAATCATTTTGGATGATAAAATATAGTTCACGTAATTGTCCTACGTAACAATTTTAGAAGAACAAAAAGGGGAATTCTTGATATCCTCAAACTCTGTAAAATGCGAATTCATGAAACAAAGCAATATCTCACATTAAATAATTAACAAATGCAAAAAAAAACGTCTTGAATATGACTGCATATAGTTCAATCTTTAAAATGTTTTTTTTTTTTCAAAAAAAATGCTCGAAAAATTTTTAATAATTTTTCTTGTCTCGAATATTTTAATTTCAATTTACCGATAAAATTTATGAAAAGATGGGGCAAGAATAAACGCTAAAATGCTGTTGTAAACTTAAAAAATATCTAGATTAAAATATAATTCAATAGCGCGCAAACTATCCTAGAGCCGTCTTCTTAACGCAGCACATTTTTAAATCAATATAAGATTTTATGTAGGAGCACTAAAACATATTTATAGCTGTCTTAACTAATGTTCCGCACGACTTGATATGTCCAACCAAAAAGGTAGCTAAGTATTTTTTTCACTGTCTGGTAAAGTGCTAAAATTAGCGCCAGATGTGAAAGAAATAGCTTAACGTTCCAAAATAGGAATCTAATAGCCAAGGTGATAGTTACCGCAATGTACACAATGCGTTATTACAGGAAAACTACATTAGGTAGATGAGAACAATTTGCTATATTATTTAGCACTATACAGAGTCAAGGTTTGTCTTACCTTAATTGTTATAATTAGAACAAAGGAGGCATTTGTTGCTCAAGCAAATGATAATGCGTATCCTAAATCAGCGGTCGCCAACCGTAAAGTTCTGGATGTTTCGCAGCAATATTTGGACTTTATATTAAGAAAATTTAATTTCAAAAGCTACAAATGACTATAACGGAATATGGGTTATGTATATTTAAATTTTAGCTACTACTTTTA